>CATVIB010000535.1:15000-22063 GCA_958336395.1 Ctenicera cuprea | reverse complement strand
GTCTGTCTCTCTGTCTGTCTGTCTGTCTGTCTGTCTGTCTGTCTGTCTGTCTGTCTGTCTGTCTGTCTGTCTGTCTGTCTGTCTGTCTGTCTGTCTGTCTGTCTGTCTGTCTGTCTGTCTGTCTGTCTGTCTGTCTGTCTGTCTGTCTGTCTGTCTGTCTGTCTGTCTGTCTGTCTGTCTGTCTGTCTGTCTGTCTGTCTGTCTGTCTGTCTGTCTGTCTGTCTGTCTGTCTGTCTGTCTGTCTGTCTGTCTGTCTGTCTGTCTGTCTGTCTGTCTGTCTGTCTGTCTGTCTGTCTGTCTGTCTGTCTGTCTGTCTGTCTGTCTGTCTGTCTGTCTGTCTGTCTGTCTGTCTGTCTGTCTGTCTGTCTGTCTGTCTGTCTGTCTGTCTGTCTGTCTGTCTGTCTGTCTGTCTGTCTGTCTGTCTGTCTGTCTGTCTGTCTGTCTGTCTGTCTGTCTGTCTGTCTGTCTGTCTGTCTGTCTGTCTGTCTGTCTGTCTGTCTGTCTGTCTGTCTGTCTGTCTGTCTGTCTGTCTGTCTGTCTGTCTGTCTGTCTGTCTGTCTGTCTGTCTGTCTGTCTGTCTGTCTGTCTGTCTGTCTGTCTGTCTGTCTGTCTGTCTGTCTGTCTGTCTGTCTGTCTGTCTGTCTGTCTGTCTGTCTGTCTGTCTGTCTGTCTGTCTGTCTGTCTGTCTGTCTGTCTGTCTGTCTGTCTGTCTGTCTGTCTGTCTGTCTGTCTGTCTGTCTGTCTGTCTGTCTGTCTGTCTGTCTGTCTGTCTGTCTGTCTGTCTGTCTGTCTGTCTGTCTGTCTGTCTGTCTGTCTGTCTGTCTGTCTGTCTGTCTGTCTGTCTGTCTGTCTGTCTGTCTGTCTGTCTGTCTGTCTGTCTGTCTGTCTGTCTGTCTGTCTGTCTGTCTGTCTGTCTGTCTGTCTGTCTGTCTGTCTGTCTGTCTGTCTGTCTGTCTGTCTGTCTGTCTGTCTGTCTGTCTGTCTGTCTGTCTGTCTGTCTGTCTGTCTGTCTGTCTGTCTGTCTGTCTGTCTGTCTGTCTGTCTGTCTGTCTGTCTGTCTGTCTGTCTGTCTGTCTGTCTGTCTGTCTGTCTGTCTGTCTGTCTGTCTGTCTGTCTGTCTGTCTGTCTGTCTGTCTGTCTGTCTGTCTGTCTGTCTGTCTGTCTGTCTGTCTGTCTGTCTGTCTGTCTGTCTGTCTGTCTGTCTGTCTGTCTGTCTGTCTGTCTGTCTGTCTGTCTGTCTGTCTGTCTGTCTGTCTGTCTGTCTGTCTGTCTGTCTGTCTGTCTGTCTGTCTGTCTGTCTGTCTGTCTGTCTGTCTGTCTGTCTGTCTGTCTGTCTGTCTGTCTGTCTGTCTGTCTGTCTGTCTGTCTGTCTGTCTGTCTGTCTGTCTGTCTGTCTGTCTGTCTGTCTGTCTGTCTGTCTGTCTGTCTGTCTGTCTGTCTGTCTGTCTGTCTGTCTGTCTGTCTGTCTGTCTGTCTGTCTGTCTGTCTGTCTGTCTGTCTGTCTGTCTGTCTGTCTGTCTGTCTGTCTGTCTGTCTGTCTGTCTGTCTGTCTGTCTGTCTGTCTGTCTGTCTGTCTGTCTGTCTGTCTGTCTGTCTGTCTGTCTGTCTGTCTGTCTGTCTGTCTGTCTGTCTGTCTGTCTGTCTGTCTGTCTGTCTGTCTGTCTGTCTGTCTGTCTGTCTGTCTGTCTGTCTGTCTGTCTGTCTGTCTGTCTGTCTGTCTGTCTGTCTGTCTGTCTGTCTGTCTGTCTGTCTGTCTGTCTGTCTGTCTGTCTGTCTGTCTGTCTGTCTGTCTGTCTGTCTGTCTGTCTGTCTGTCTGTCTGTCTGTCTGTCTGTCTGTCTGTCTGTCTGTCTGTCTGTCTGTCTGTCTGTCTGTCTGTCTGTCTGTCTGTCTGTCTGTCTGTCTGTCTGTCTGTCTGTCTGTCTGTCTGTCTGTCTGTCTGTCTGTCTGTCTGTCTGTCTGTCTGTCTGTCTGTCTGTCTGTCTGTCTGTCTGTCTGTCTGTCTGTCTGTCTGTCTGTCTGTCTGTCTGTCTGTCTGTCTGTCTGTCTGTCTGTCTGTCTGTCTGTCTGTCTGTCTGTCTGTCTGTCTGTCTGTCTGTCTGTCTGTCTGTCTGTCTGTCTGTCTGTCTGTCTGTCTGTCTGTCTGTCTGTCTGTCTGTCTGTCTGTCTGTCTGTCTGTCTGTCTGTCTGTCTGTCTGTCTGTCTGTCTGTCTGTCTGTCTGTCTGTCTGTCTGTCTGTCTGTCTGTCTGTCTGTCTGTCTGTCTGTCTATCTATCTATCTATCTATCTATCTATCTATCTATCTATCTATCTATCTATCTATCTATCTATCTATCTATCTATCTATCTATCTATCTATCTATCTATCTATCTATCTATCTATCTATCTATCTATCTATCTATCTATCTATCTATCTATCTATCTATCTATCTATCTATCTATCTATCTATCTATCTATCTATCTATCTATCTATCTATCTATCTATCTATCTATCTATCTATCTATCTATCTATCTATCTATCTATCTATCTATCTATCTATCTATCTATCTATCTATCTATCTATCTATCTATCTATCTATCTATCTATCTATCTATCTATCTATCTATCTATCTATCTATCTATCTATCTATCTATCTATCTATCTATCTATCTATCTATCTATCTATCTATCTATCTATCTATCTATCTATCTATCTATCTATCTATCTATCTATCTATCTATCTATCTATCTATCTATCTATCTATCTATCTATCTATCTATCTATCTATCTATCTATCTATCTATCTATCTATCTATCTATCTATCTATCTATCTATCTATCTATCTATCTATCTATCTATCTATCTATCTATCTATCTATCTATCTATCTATCTATCTATCTATCTATCTATCTATCTATCTATCTATCTATCTATCTATCTATCTATCTATCTATCTATCTATCTATCTATCTATCTATCTATCTATCTATCTATCTATCTATCTATCTATCTATCTATCTATCTATCTATCTATCTATCTATCTATCTATCTATCTATCTATCTATCTATCTATCTATCTATCTATCTATCTATCTATCTATCTATCTATCTATCTATCTATCTATCTATCTATCTATCTATCTATCTATCTATCTATCTATCTATCTATCTATCTATCTATCTATCTATCTATCTATCTATCTATCTATCTATCTATCTATCTATCTATCTATCTATCTATCTATCTATCTATCTATCTATCTATCTATCTATCTATCTATCTATCTATCTATCTATCTATCTATCTATCTATCTATCTATCTATCTATCTATCTATCTATCTATCTATCTATCTATCTATCTATCTATCTATCTATCTATCTATCTATCTATCTATCTATCTATCTATCTATCTATCTATCTATCTATCTATCTATCTATCTATCTATCTATCTATCTATCTATCTATCTATCTATCTATCTATCTATCTATCTATCTATCTATCTATCTATCTATCTATCTATCTATCTATCTATCTATCTATCTATCTATCTATCTATCTATCTATCTATCTATCTATCTATCTATCTATCTATCTATCTATCTATCTATCTATCTATCTATCTATCTATCTATCTATCTATCTATCTATCTATCTATCTATCTATCTATCTATCTATCTATCTATCTATCTATCTATCTATCTATCTATCTATCTATCTATCTATCTATCTATCTATCTATCTATCTATCTATCTATCTATCTATCTATCTATCTATCTATCTATCTATCTATCTATCTATCTATCTATCTATCTATCTATCTATCTATCTATCTATCTATCTATCTATCTATCTATCTATCTATCTATCTATCTATCTATCTATCTATCTATCTATCTATCTATCTATCTATCTATCTATCTATCTATCTATCTATCTATCTATCTATCTATCTATCTATCTATCTATCTATCTATCTATCTATCTATCTATCTATCTATCTATCTATCTATCTATCTATCTATCTATCTATCTATCTATCTATCTATCTATCTATCTATCTATCTATCTATCTATCTATCTATCTATCTATCTATCTATCTATCTATCTATCTATCTATCTATCTATCTATCTATCTATCTATCTATCTATCTATCTATCTATCTATCTATCTATCTATCTATCTATCTATCTATCTATCTATCTATCTATCTATCTATCTATCTATCTATCTATCTATCTATCTATCTATCTATCTATCTATCTATCTATCTATCTATCTATCTATCTATCTATCTATCTATCTATCTATCTATCTATCTATCTATCTATCTATCTATCTATCTATCTATCTATCTATCTATCTATCTATCTATCTATCTATCTATCTATCTATCTATCTATCTATCTATCTATCTATCTATCTATCTATCTATCTATCTATCTATCTATCTATCTATCTATCTATCTATCTATCTATCTATCTATCTATCTATCTATCTATCTATCTATCTATCTATCTATCTATCTATCTATCTATCTATCTATCTATCTATCTATCTATCTATCTATCTATCTATCTATCTATCTATCTATCTATCTATCTATCTATCTATCTATCTATCTATCTATCTATCTATCTATCTATCTATCTATCTATCTATCTATCTATCTATCTATCTATCTATCTATCTATCTATCTATCTATCTATCTATCTATCTATCTATCTATCTATCTATCTATCTATCTATCTATCTATCTATCTATCTATCTATCTATCTATCTATCTATCTATCTATCTATCTATCTATCTATCTATCTATCTATCTATCTATCTATCTATCTATCTATCTATCTATCTATCTATCTATCTATCTATCTATCTATCTATCTATCTATCTATCTATCTATCTATCTATCTATCTATCTATCTATCTATCTATCTATCTATCTATCTATCTATCTATCTATCTATCTATCTATCTATCTATCTATCTATCTATCTATCTATCTATCTATCTATCTATCTATCTATCTATCTATCTATCTATCTATCTATCTATCTATCTATCTATCTATCTATCTATCTATCTATCTATCTATCTATCTATCTATCTATCTATCTATCTATCTATCTATCTATCTATCTATCTATCTATCTATCTATCTATCTATCTATCTATCTATCTATCTATCTATCTATCTATCTATCTATCTATCTATCTATCTATCTATCTATCTATCTATCTATCTATCTATCTATCTATCTATCTATCTATCTATCTATCTATCTATCTATCTATCTATCTATCTATCTATCTATCTATCTATCTATCTATCTATCTATCTATCTATCTATCTATCTATCTATCTATCTATCTATCTATCTATCTATCTATCTATCTATCTATCTATCTATCTATCTATCTATCTATCTATCTATCTATCTATCTATCTATCTATCTATCTATCTATCTATCTATCTATCTATCTATCTATCTATCTATCTATCTATCTATCTATCTATCTATCTATCTATCTATCTATCTATCTATCTATCTATCTATCTATCTATCTATCTATCTATCTATCTATCTATCTATCTATCTATCTATCTATCTATCTATCTATCTATCTATCTATCTATCTATCTATCTATCTATCTATCTATCTATCTATCTATCTATCTATCTATCTATCTATCTATCTATCTATCTATCTATCTATCTATCTATCTATCTATCTATCTATCTATCTATCTATCTATCTATCTATCTATCTATCTATCTATCTATCTATCTATCTATCTATCTATCTATCTATCTATCTATCTATCTATCTATCTATCTATCTATCTATCTATCTATCTATCTATCTATCTATCTATCTATCTATCTATCTATCTATCTATCTATCTATCTATCTATCTATCTATCTATCTATCTATCTATCTATCTATCTATCTATCTATCTATCTATCTATCTATCTATCTATCTATCTATCTATCTATCTATCTATCTATCTATCTATCTATCTATCTATCTATCTATCTATCTATCTATCTATCTATCTATCTATCTATCTATCTATCTATCTATCTATCTATCTATCTATCTATCTATCTATCTATCTATCTATCTATCTATCTATCTATCTATCTATCTATCTATCTATCTATCTATCTATCTATCTATCTATCTATCTATCTATCTATCTATCTATCTATCTATCTATCTATCTATCTATCTATCTATCTATCTATCTATCTATCTATCTATCTATCTATCTATCTATCTATCTATCTATCTATCTATCTATCTATCTATCTATCTATCTATCTATCTATCTATCTATCTATCTATCTATCTATCTATCTATCTATCTATCTATCTATCTATCTATCTATCTATCTATCTATCTATCTATCTATCTATCTATCTATCTATCTATCTATCTATCTATCTATCTATCTATCTATCTATCTATCTATCTATCTATCTATCTATCTATCTATCTATCTATCTATCTATCTATCTATCTATCTATCTATCTATCTATCTATCTATCTATCTATCTATCTATCTATCTATCTATCTATCTATCTATCTATCTATCTATCTATCTATCTATCTATCTATCTATCTATCTATCTATCTATCTATCTATCTATCTATCTATCTATCTATCTATCTATCTATCTATCTATCTATCTATCTATCTATCTATCTATCTATCTATCTATCTATCTATCTATCTATCTATCTATCTATCTATCTATCTATCTATCTATCTATCTATCTATCTATCTATCTATCTATCTATCTATCTATCTATCTATCTATCTATCTATCTATCTATCTATCTATCTATCTATCTATCTATCTATCTATCTATCTATCTATCTATCTATCTATCTATCTATCTATCTATCTATCTATCTATCTATCTATCTATCTATCTATCTATCTATCTATCTATCTATCTATCTATCTATCTATCTATCTATCTATCTATCTATCTATCTATCTATCTATCTATCTATCTATCTATCTATCTATCTATCTATC
>CATVIB010000535.1:7500-10000 GCA_958336395.1 Ctenicera cuprea | reverse complement strand
TGTCTGTCTGTCTGTCTGTCTGTCTGTCTGTCTGTCTGTCTGTCTGTCTGTCTGTCTGTCTGTCTGTCTGTCTGTCTGTCTGTCTGTCTGTCTGTCTGTCTGTCTGTCTGTCTGTCTGTCTGTCTGTCTGTCTGTCTGTCTGTCTGTCTGTCTGTCTGTCTGTCTGTCTGTCTGTCTGTCTGTCTGTCTGTCTGTCTGTCTGTCTGTCTGTCTGTCTGTCTGTCTGTCTGTCTGTCTGTCTGTCTGTCTGTCTGTCTGTCTGTCTGTCTGTCTGTCTGTCTGTCTGTCTGTCTGTCTGTCTGTCTGTCTGTCTGTCTGTCTGTCTGTCTGTCTGTCTGTCTGTCTGTCTGTCTGTCTGTCTGTCTGTCTGTCTGTCTATCTATCTGTCTATCTATCTATCTATCTATCTATCTATCTATCTATCTATCTATCTATCTATCTATCTATCTATCTATCTATCTATCTATCTATCTATCTATCTATCTATCTATCTATCTATCTATCTATCTATCTATCTATCTATCTATCTATCTATCTATCTATCTATCTATCTATCTATCTATCTATCTATCTATCTATCTATCTATCTATCTATCTATCTATCTATCTATCTATCTATCTATCTATCTATCTATCTATCTATCTATCTATCTATCTATCTATCTATCTATCTATCTATCTATCTATCTATCTATCTATCTATCTATCTATCTATCTATCTATCTATCTATCTATCTATCTATCTATCTATCTATCTATCTATCTATCTATCTATCTATCTATCTATCTATCTATCTATCTATCTATCTATCTATCTATCTATCTATCTATCTATCTATCTATCTATCTATCTATCTATCTATCTATCTATCTATCTATCTATCTATCTATCTATCTATCTATCTATCTATCTATCTATCTATCTATCTATCTATCTATCTATCTATCTATCTATCTATCTATCTATCTATCTATCTATCTATCTATCTATCTATCTATCTATCTATCTATCTATCTATCTATCTATCTATCTATCTATCTATCTATCTATCTATCTATCTATCTATCTATCTATCTATCTATCTATCTATCTATCTATCTATCTATCTATCTATCTATCTATCTATCTATCTATCTATCTATCTATCTATCTATCTATCTATCTATCTATCTATCTATCTATCTATCTATCTATCTATCTATCTATCTATCTATCTATCTATCTATCTATCTATCTATCTATCTATCTATCTATCTATCTATCTATCTATCTATCTATCTATCTATCTATCTATCTATCTATCTATCTATCTATCTATCTATCTATCTATCTATCTATCTATCTATCTATCTATCTATCTATCTATCTATCTATCTATCTATCTATCTATCTATCTATCTATCTATCTATCTATCTATCTATCTATCTATCTATCTATCTATCTATCTATCTATCTATCTATCTATCTATCTATCTATCTATCTATCTATCTATCTATCTATCTATCTATCTATCTATCTATCTATCTATCTATCTATCTATCTATCTATCTATCTATCTATCTATCTATCTATCTATCTATCTATCTATCTATCTATCTATCTATCTATCTATCTATCTATCTATCTATCTATCTATCTATCTATCTATCTATCTATCTATCTATCTATCTATCTATCTATCTATCTATCTATCTATCTATCTATCTATCTATCTATCTATCTATCTATCTATCTATCTATCTATCTATCTATCTATCTATCTATCTATCTATCTATCTATCTATCTATCTATCTATCTATCTATCTATCTATCTATCTATCTATCTATCTATCTATCTATCTATCTATCTATCTATCTATCTATCTATCTATCTATCTATCTATCTATCTATCTATCTATCTATCTATCTATCTATCTATCTATCTATCTATCTATCTATCTATCTATCTATCTATCTATCTATCTATCTATCTATCTATCTATCTATCTATCTATCTATCTATCTATCTATCTATCTATCTATCTATCTATCTATCTATCTATCTATCTATCTATCTATCTATCTATCTATCTATCTATCTATCTATCTATCTATCTATCTATCTATCTATCTATCTATCTATCTATCTATCTATCTATCTATCTATCTATCTATCTATCTATCTATCTATCTATCTATCTATCTATCTATCTATCTATCTATCTATCTATCTATCTATCTATCTATCTATCTATCTATCTATCTATCTATCTATCTATCTATCTATCTATCTATCTATCTATCTATCTATCTATCTATCTATCTATCTATCTATCTATCTATCTATCTATCTATCTATCTATCTATCTATCTATCTATCTATCTATCTATCTATCTATCTATCTATCTATCTATCTATCTATCTATCTATCTATCTATCTATCTATCTATCTATCTATCTATCTATCTATCTATCTATCTATCTATCTATCTATCTATCTATCTATCTATCTATC